>MCFA01000350.1:0-31117 GCA_002105025.1 Clohesyomyces aquaticus
GCAGATCCTGGCCTGCCATCCGCGGTATAGAGAGCTGTGCGAGGAATATGGAGAGCCTGTTGTCCGGCGCAGTAAGAATGCAGTGAATCCGAATTCGTTGGCGGCGCGGTTGGTCAAGTTTAAGTTTTATTTAGGAGGGGATGCTACGGGAGCGGGGATTCAGGGTGCTGGGAAGATGGGGGAGAAGGTGGAGGTGGAAGTTCCGATGTCGTTTACGGCGTATGCGCTGATTGGGCTGGTAGCGAAGACGTTTGGACTTCCTCCCAGGAAGTTGAAGCTTATCTGGGAGACGGGGGATTGGATGGCGCCGTCGAGGAGCGCGGCGGAGGGGGTGGATGAAGAAGAGTGGGATTCTGAGACCGATTCCGAAGGGAGCGGGAATGAGGGTAATGCGGAGAAGGGTGTGGGGGAAAGGGTTATGAGGGAGGAGGAGATTGTGCCTGGGACGAGGGTGGTCGGGACATGGATTGATGGGATGGAGGCCGTTATCAGGGTCGAGATGCGAAGCTGAATGAAGTCACGGCTCATCTGGCGATATTGGTCTCTCGAAGGGGTGCAATGGACTGGTGCTGGACCAGGCATACAGGATAGATAGAATGACTAGAACTACCAGGGATCTCCGAAGAGAGGAATGTCATGATTAGTCCCTCCAGCCATGTCCATCCCACGTAAAATCAGACCAAACTCCTATGCCATGCGCAAAAGCACGTATCAGCTCGTCAGCCTCCTCTTTTATATACCGAACCCAAAAGCAATTGATCATCAACATGAACGGCCAAAAGTACATGAGCAAGCATCCGTCCCGTCTCGTTACCGCAGAAGCTGGCCTGCGATGCCCACAGCCACGCCTGCTCCTATCCCATATAAATTCCCACATGCGTTCCTCCCTGCCCGACCCACCTTTGCTCCGTCAAAAGACCGACACGCTTCCACCTGCAACCCATAGCAAGCTAGACCGCTCAAGCTTGAGCATATGGCACTCGCCGACGGTAGCCCTAGACTCGCAATCGCCGTAATTGTCGCTCCCCCGTTCGGCGCAGAAACGGTGACGCCCTGGCGGCCACTCGCTAGGGCATCGGTGCAGCTCGCAGCATCCGTCTGGCAGCTCGAATAAGCTTGAGAACAAGCGGCTGCATTGGTGTAAGTGGTCGGAATAAAGGCGAAAGGGTAGTACTGATTTGGTACCGTGGATCTTCCGGTCGAGCCCGAGCCCTGCTGGACGAAGCCCGAGGTCGTAGGTGCGGCTGTGCCAATGAAGACACCGCCGTTCGTCGTCGTCGACGCGATGACAAAAGGCACTGTGCTGCTTGCTGCGCCGCCCGCGGTGTTGGAGACAGTGGCGATACCTGGGTTCACGGGCGCAATGGTCCCCGTGCAGGCGGCCCCGTTGGGACAGCATGCGACATGGCCGGCAGCGTCAGCAGAACATACCGAGCCTGACCGGCAGCAGAGGCCGGGCGCACCGAGCCCAGAGCATGCGTTGTAGCCCGTCGCGCAGCTGGTACCTTGTCGCTTCAGCAGCTCGGGTCCATCTTCTGCGAGAGTATCGTTGTTTTGCGCCGGGGCGCCTTCGAGCAGTGGTTCGATGAAGTCGGCGAGGAAGGAGGGTGTTGCGCAGGCCAATGCGAACAGGGCAAAGAATATCACGAGAACATTCCGCATTCTCGGCGACGATGTTGGAGTGTGCTATCGGGGTGGGGAATGCGCCTGTCGGCGAGACAAGAATGCGGGTGGAATGTCTCTTGGAAGCGGGCTATCGAGAGCCGTCAAAGGTGTTGGGTGGGGAGTGGAATCTGTAAACAAGAGCTTAGCGGGGGACGCCAAAGGGAGTGGGACTCTGCAGCGAATCGGTCTCGGACGTACAGATGGAATTGCCGAGTCAAAAAGGGTCGGATGAAATGGGTTTCTGTCGTCGACGTCAATTGCGCTGGGCGATTTGTGTAGCTCCCAGTTCGTCGGGCCTTGGTCCTTAGCTCTGCTGCGTTGTCATAGGTGATGCCAAGCCGGATCCCTGCCTGAGCTGCGTCCTCGGCCTGATTGGTACATCCACCGTGCCACGACCTCATGTCCCACGTGCCGCCCAGTTGTACCCCATCAACTTCCCCATTGTCGAGTAGCCACATTGGAAGTTCAAGGAGCAAGCAACCAGCACGAAAAGGAAACGCGTGGGCCCAGGAAACTCAGGTCCAGCTCCCCGCAACGACTTTGCAGGAAAGGACGACCAGCACGAGCGACGCTACATCCATGGCGAACCGAGGGCTCCCCATCGAACTCTTAGAAATGATCTTCGCCTTTTTGCCGATGAATGACCTGCTTCGATTCCAACGCGTCTCCAAGCAATGGAGAGCCATTATTCCTGGAGCCTCGCCTGAGCTCAACGAGATTCTATTCCTCAAATCAAGTCACAGCCCCGTGGTAGCCCGAAGAGCGACCATGAGAGTCAACATAAGTAGCGAAAGTGATCCCGAGACTGGAGAAGAAAGACATATATATGCTCCCGAGCTATTTACATTCGTGGCACCCTTCTACTCTCTTTCCCGCCACCCACTCCTTCCCTACATTGAAACCCCCGTTTTCGAACCACTCGAAGACGAGAGCTTGCCACGCTTGGTTGTGACGAAGGAGGCCAATCATTCGTGGAGGGACATGTTTATTTCAATGCCGCCCGTCAAGAGGATATCAATCCGATGGGGTTTTACCCATGACAGAGTGGTCCCCGACATTAGGCATCGTTTGAGATTGGAGAATGATTCTGGGATCAGAATGAATGACTTCGTCGAAGGAATACAGGATCAAATACTCAAAGAAGCTCTGATAGATCCCAGACAATTTCCCGTCGACGTCCCGCTGGGATCTCGTTGGGGGCGGTTGTTGAAGGTCGACTGGTGATTTGCGACTCTGAGTAGCATATCTCCCTGAGGAAGAAATGAACGAGAGCTGTATTGAAATGTGACTAGACCATTCGGCACGTCCTCGAGAGGAAAAGTCTTTGAATTGGAGATAAAGTGAAGCAGCAAAGACTCAACCAATCTGAGAAAAGCAATTAATTAACCAACTCAGCAAATCCTTTCCGTTGGGAGCCTCCAAGGTACTCCCAAAATCTCGAAGATTTTCTTCTCGCTCCTTCCTTCAACCAGTATGCCCTCCTTTAACTTCTCTCTACTCTTTCCTCGAATGACGTCCTTGTATAGACCCCTCTGATTGAGCCTCATACCTTTCTTGCTCGCTAGCAGACGCAGACTTCTATTGAAGATGTCATTGCCGGTGAAGTATATCAAGGAGGCGCCCATTTCACTCTCAGGGACAAGCAGCAAGTCCAGACGTCTCCAAATCCTCGAACCTGGCAGACACGATGCACCGAGCCATTTCGTCCCGTCATTTGTTCGATGACTAGTGGCAAGCGTGCACTTGAGAAATCCCGCAGCGAGGAGCCGCGGTACGAGTGTCTCGAAGACAACTGTCCGCAGTAGGGAGATTTTGGCTCCAGGTTTCGTGATAATCAAGTCGATGTCTCCTGAGTCTTTTGCCCCACGCCGATAGGATCCCATGACAGTCACCTGAAATCCTGGATCAATTCTTGCTATTGCGCCCCGGACAAAGTCGCCATGAGCTTGCACCTCAGCCCGCGGAATGCGCGTCGCGAAGTCTTCGTAGTGCTCTATGCCAATCTTCTGGCTGTCTGTGAGCTTGGCTTTAGCAACAAGATCGTCGAGCGTGCTGTATCCAGACTGAATCCACGTATTCGCCTGAGAAAGCCCAGCCCCATATACGCCCATGAACAAACGTAGCGTTTGGTCTGTTGGATCTTCGCGGGTGCTGTCGAGCCGTCGTAGCCGATCAGTCAGGACAATCTCTTCGATCTTCTCCGCCAGGCGGGTTCCGATGAATGGCAGAGCTGCGGCTTCTTCCTTGGTGGTTATCTTTTGGCTCTGTTTGCGTAGAGTTGATATTCCACGACGGTAGGCAAGTGTACGCCATTGGTCGCCCATTTGATCGTAGTACTTGCACATTTGGTCGAGAATACTGATGGTGCGGGCATTTGTGTTTGGATCTTGGGAAGAATTGGTCGAGTTTGGTTGCATACATTGGAAGGCAGATTGGTTGATTCCCTTCGCTAGCCCGACCTTGATATTCTCTGAAGATCGCCTTTGGCGTTTCAGGACCGGTTTCGTCA
This sequence comes from Clohesyomyces aquaticus, assembly GCA_002105025.1. Taxonomy (NCBI): domain Eukaryota; kingdom Fungi; phylum Ascomycota; class Dothideomycetes; order Pleosporales; family Lindgomycetaceae; genus Clohesyomyces; species Clohesyomyces aquaticus. The sequence continues at coordinate 4,175 of MCFA01000350.1, forward strand.
ACTCGACATCGGTACCGCAATCGGAATCAGAATCGTAGTCTGCTGAGCTTGCGAGAGGAAGGGGAGACGTATCCGAGTCATCTTCATCCAGTGGTAGGTGGGAAATAGCCTTAGTCATTTGAATGGCTTCTGAGAGGGCGTCATTATAGGGGTCCTGATCAATAGCAGGCTCCTCGGCGGGATCCGAATGTATAGGCGGAAAACTGTCTTTGACTCGACCTTCATGTATGCTCGGTGGAGAAGGAGTGTGAGGAGGAGGGAAGCTGTCTTTGACCGAAATAGCGTCTGTCCTTTGAGAATCTTGGCCGGCCTGCTGTTTCGCTGACAGTTTCACCTGGAGGGAGACTTGGGAGGATGGTGATGATGGAGAATTGTGGGCTGCGGCAGCACCATGCTGGCGCGGGGCTCCTTTGACAAGGAATCTTCCGAGAGTTGTGTCGAGGAGTGTGCCAAATTGGATGCACTGCGGGATGTACGGCTCGAATTTCACCAGGGTAATGCTCTTCTTCGCTCGAGTTAGCAAAAAGTTAAGCAAGCGGTGGAAGAGCCTACAGGAAGACCTAGTTTGTTAAGGCGTCGCAGTAGCTGGCCGTAGGTATAGTTGTCGTCCTCTACCATGACATGGCTGATATCATCCCGCCATTCCTTGACCCATGCAGCTCCGAGCTGAATTAGCTTGCGGAGTCTCATTCGACGTGCTTGAGAGATGTCGTCATTTGGATAGAAGTCTACACGGATCAGCGAATTGTCAAATGAGATATAATAACTCCCATACATATAATTTTCCCTTTTAGAAGTTGTTTATGCTCTGGCTCAAGAACGATATCTATCGGCTTACTCTTCTTTGCCATACCCAGCGGTCGAGGCACGACACCAACCCGCTTATAGAATGGAATTTGATCTTGTGCCTGATTCACAGCGACCAAATCCAGAAGAGAAACACTATGTTTCAGCGCCTTTCGCGGGCCTAGCTTTCCTGGCGCCGAACCGGTGGGCTTCCGCCTTGCCATCGCCGAAGGAAAACTGGTCGACACCGGGACCTCTGGCAAGGTTGCCGATTGTACGAGTCCTTGGACTTGCCCCCGGGATGTTGCACGCTGCTTTGTCGCATGTGCCTCGAATTCTGCCTTTCTCTCCCTTGGCGCTGGTCCAAGGAAGCTCCCACGATTTCGCCGGGGTGGAGGAGGAAGGAATCTCGAATCAGCGAGTGCGCGCCCTGTATTCAGATATACCTCATCAGGCGACCACTCGTCGTCATCATGAGAAATGTCCAGAAGTTCCTGTTTCTCGAAATATTCCTTTTTTTCTTCCAATGCTTTCTCTGACATGTTGGTGAAGTGAAGGAATGATTGCGAAAGTCTTGATCGGGGTGGGATCTCAGGGAGCGACGCGACATATTTGTAGTGCAGGTCGCGCCCTTAGCCAGCAACGCGGTTTTGGAGAATTCACGCTGCACGTAAAAGGCAGCAGTCGTGATAGCGTGAAATCACAAGGCAGCCGACGCGGGCTCACGTGTCTGCTAACCTATTTTAGGAAGCTTTTACCGACGCCAACCGACTTCACTTCATTGGAATTTTCGGACTCCATGTTGCACTGCAATTGTGAATGTCAATTTTCTGGATGAGTGCCAGCACACAGAGTTAACGTGCGTCTCCCTAGCGGCGAATCTGCACGTTTGTCACAGTGCTTTGTCTCATTAAACCCAGGCTCCGTTGCATCTCGCAAGGTTCCCTATTTCTTGACTAGCTTTTGTATCAAATTGGCTGGGAAAAGAAGTGCCGTGAAGTGGCTAAGTCTTAACATGTTTGCTCAGGTAGATTTCAAGGTGCATGTAGTGCGCTGTTCACGGCACAGCCTCGGAGATGGATTCTGAATCCTTCGGGCCAAGAAGCGATGTAAGGCACCAGCAAGGCGGACTTCAGTCGAATATCACATTCGAAAAGCAATCTTTTACGGAGCGTACGTAACCCATAAAGGCTGAGTACCTGGCGCAACTTACTTGCTGAATGTAGATCGGTCACAGCGAGAATATTGTTCAACGGTCGAAACCTACTGGCCCGATGGTCTCATCAGAGCATTGACTTACTGCTCTGGCATTGATAGAATACCTCTTCAATTGCTCATATGAAATATTAAATGCGCTGGCTACTTCATGAAGTAATGTAAGATTGGAAAAACGTCGATTTCGAGGTGATGGCGCCAGCGTGTCGCTGATATGGATTTCTAGGCAGCAATATTTGGGACTTGAAGCAAATCATCAGTTTGATATCTTCTTTGGGCTGAATACGGTTCGAGATCGCCACTAGACGCATTCAAGCTTTCTCGCCGATAACTTTCCGATATCTTTCGTCGTGAAGATGGCGCGGCCCCTGTGTCAATCCAAGTAATTGGACGATGGAGTATAGCGATTGACTGGTTCGGTTGTATGTCTGCATCCTTCACTACCGTAATGAATGAAGGAGCGCCGAGTCACTGCCACCATGATGGGCATCTTAGTACTGCAAGGCGCGGGATCCTAGGACGTACACCCGGCACCATGTTACCTTCGAATGGCTCGGATGTGGTTATGGACCTTTCAGTGCCACAGCAAATCATGGGGCCATCTTGAGCGACAGCACAAACATCGTGGGCCAATGCTAGGACGTACTTTTGTTTCATGGAATCTGATCCCTCATGCCATACTTCTCGTGTGACTGCTACGCCATGGCTTGTAGTGGGATGCATTTTCTAGCTTTAAGCTCGGGTCAAACGAGTCCATGAGCTTATTCAAACCTGCTCCTTTTCCTCCGTTCCACTTCTCGACCATATTGTCCCATTTTCAGCACTCTTGCATCTCATCATGGCAGAGAGTATCCCATTATCCCGTTTAGACGAAGGGGAAGATGCCAACTTGCTCGAAGCAAATTTTGGAGAGGGTCGAAAGATATACGACCAGGTAACCCCAACATCGTACCTACCCTGCTTTGGTCCGCGCCCCCTATCACTGTGGAAGTCTTTTGGGCATACCCGTACATCATCAAGTTGCCTTCGACGACGTCGCAGCCATAGCAGATGGATACGAGCATTGCTATGGATCGTGTTCCTATGTGCTTTATTCATCATCATATCTCTTACACACGGGATACTTCGCCCATCGTATATGTTTCCCCCGGAACATTACAAAGAGCTCGAGTGGCAGGCACACGACCCTTTGTCAGGGGTTGGTCCCGGGAACTCACAACACGAGAAGATTTTCATCGCTGTTAATATCATCAACGAAGATCTCATCCGTGGATCATGGGGCAACAACTTGATGGAGTTGGTACGTCTCCTCGGACCACAGAACGTCTTCGTCAGCATCTACGAGAACGACGCTGGGAAGGGGACAGCAGCAGCTCTCGAGGAGTTGAGCCAGAAGCTAGCATGTATGTCAATCACGCCTAACCTCTCCTTGTGCTCGCTAACAATTGCGTAAGGCAACAAATCCATAGTATCAGGCGACCACATCTCCCTCTCCGAATTCCCTACCGTCACGCTTCCGTCTGGAGAAAAACGCGTCAAGCGCCTCAACTACCTTGCCGAAGTCCGCAACCGAGCTACGTTACCTCTACAATCTGGCCCCATCGTCGATCAATGGGAAGCCACTCATCCCACTTTCAGACGAGCAGAAGCCCGATTCGACAAAGTCCTCTTCCTGAATGACGTCTACTTCAGTCCGATAGAGGCGCTTCAGCTGCTCTTCTCAACCAACCGTGGGCAATACAGTGCGGCATGCGCCATCGATTTTGTTGCAAAAGTCATGTTCTACGATACCTTTGTCGTCCATGATATGGAAGGCTATGGCATGGGTCTCATGTTCTACCCTTGGTTTCCAGTCATCGGTGAACAACAGAGTCGCAATGACGTCTTAGCTCTCAAAGACACTGTCCGGGTACGGAGTTGTTGGGGAGGCATGGCAGCTTTCGATGCCGAGATCTTCCGACCGAAGGTATCGGACAATAACGAGACTGTTCCAGCATTGCGGTTCAGATCGATCGATGAGCCATACTGGGAGGAAGCTGAGTGCTGTCTTTTCTTCGCGGATATGGAAGTCCGTCGCGCTATGCTCCATGAGCAAGGAAAAGGTGTCTTCGTGAATCCGTATATTCGCGTTGCGTATGACCAGGTAACTTGGGACTGGTTGCCTTTCTTCCGTCGGTACGAGAGAATGTTTCAGTTCCTCCAGTATATCGTGAGCAAGATTGGCTACCCAGAATACAACCCAAGGAGAGAGCATGTCGCGGGAGCAAGAGTGGAGGAAAGGGTCTGGATACCAGAGGGAGATAGTGGTGCTGGGCACTGGGAAGATATGGAAAGGAACGCAGATGCTGGCGGGTGGTGTGGTCAGAGGAGGATGTTCGTCATGAAGAAAGACTTGGCAAAGGCAAACGGAGATGGATGGGGAAAGAATTGGGAAAAAGTAAAAATACCATGGGGGCTTTAGGCAATGAGTCAGAACTGTAGCCTTTTCTCGTAAGACGATCTCTTTCCGCCGCGTTTTAGCATGCGATTAGCTTGTAACCTAGACGAATCGGCGTGGTGGAAAGCTATAGGTCTTGTCTGTGTTCAGTCTAGGATCCATTGCAGTACAAGTAGATGAACTTTTCCTCGTAGGCGCAGATAGTCGTCCAATATTTGGCTCCTTGAAGACAATCTTAACCCCCTCTTCGACATCTCAGCTCAGAGCTTGGGATCTATTGGGCTCATACGGTGTCCTCATACAATCTCAAAACGCTACAATTCTAGAGGCTCCTCTACCTTTGAGTACAACATGGCCACACCCACTCGTTTATATTTCCTGTCGCCAAGAGGCTGAACAAGGAGGACGAAATACACAACTTCGATGGTTATCAAGTCCACAAAGTCAATACAATCCTCCTACATACCGACGGTCAATCTTCATTCATCAAGGCCTAAGGTAACTACACTTACGCATACGTTATGAGCTTCTAAATTCTCGATGGGGATGTATTTTTGGGAAGTCCATGCAACCCTACAGCACAACGAGCCGTCCACATACTCGTTGTCGAATGACGCTAATCCAACAAAGTTTCTCGTATCCGACATACCGAGTACTAGATACCGTGGAAGTGGATGTTCAGAATGCCTACCGGCGTATCCCCTGGCCTCAAAAACACGAGCGCGAAGTCCAGGCATTATATTTGCTTCGATGGATTCGATGGATTCGATGGATTCTGGGAAGCGCCCTTTGAGGACGATTTGGACGTGGCTTGCACAACATTCGGGCATCCGCTGCGCCGTAATGGCTCGTTTATCTATTCCCGCAACTACTCTCAAAGTACCGGAGCCGACAATGCTGATGGCGTGAGGAATCGGATTTATTATCCCGGTACATATTGCTGACAGCCAACGTTTTGAACCCCCTAATGCTGGCCCAACACCGGGATGGCAAATCCGGTACGTTCTGCTGTTGATTTGGGCAATCCATCTTCCACAGCAAATGAGACACGATTTCAGACTTCCAGGCACCATATACGAATTGGTCTTCTTTTCTCTTTCGTATCTCGTTGGTAACTCCTTGAATGGCAATGAGCCGGTCTGAAGGATATGTCAAATCCGTGGTTGAGTAATCACTGAGAAACTCGAACTACGATCTGTGGTCTGTGAGACCTGTCCATGGGTGATAATCTTGTTCGTCCAAGCCTATCGTTTGGCAGCTCCAAATCATTCCGCTTGGTGTGAAAAACAATCTCCGTCTCGCAAGATACCACCCTTGAAATGCCCAAGCTCTCTTTCGTAGGGGACTTCGAGCGGGCGTGTACCAAATCTCATGGTAAGGCGCCGGCGTTATGTTGAGTGACTGTTCCACGGAACCGTTCGTAAAACAGGGGAAGCAAGCAGGACCCGACGAAGGACGTTCGGCTATGAACAGACCTCGAGTACAGTCACTTGAGTAAGCAGCTGCTATGACCAGGACTGCCTTTGCGTACTGGGTGCCCATTTCTTTTGACTGCGCTTCCCAGTAGTCGGTGTCGTCCTGTACGATACATAGCGAGTCAATCTGGAGGTAATCAAAACCAAGGGCTTGAGTTAGGATAAGAGCCTCGCGAAAGGTTTTTGTTAAGCTGCTAAATGAGATCCCGGAGAGATGAGCAGTCAGATTATGTCGCATAGTCATAGACGGCCGCTTTTCTGCGGCACCCCAGCAGCGACTGAGGGCGCAGTATTTCCCCATGATATCCTTGGTCTGGTCCACCCTGACTGAAAGTTCTCCCCGTGGGTCACCTTTCACCTCAAGCAACTTTGTAGGTAGCTTGATTGTAAGGTCGTCAATGACTTCGAGGGAAGCCATGCATGACCTGAATTGCCCATGCTCTGAGATACAGTTATCCACCCAGCCTCGGACAAGCTCAAAAGTTTGTTTAGAGGGATCATCGACAATCGGGGGTTGGTCAGAGAAAGCTTTACCGGCTTGGCTTTCTACTAGGCGTCGATGAGATGCTCATAAAGTTGAGGATCAGAGTATACTACCTGTGTTGGCCCAAATGACTACAAGGAAGATAGCAATCGGGAAGGAGCGGGGGCATTTAGGATTAGTTGGAATTTGCAGGCTCAGTATCGATGCTTGTCCGTCTTCCTTCTCATAAAAGTGAGGATGGCGAGATCATATGGTAAGCCCTATGGCTCTTGGATAGTAAATTTGGCTCCAAAACGATCTATTAATTGCCCGCCAAAAAGTCTGCACAGCTGGCAGGTGATGGCAGTCTCAAGAAACCGTGTAGTCTTTTGCATCGTCCACATGTGTTCATCGCCAAGTGAGTCAATTGGAAGCTCTCCATAAAGTGCTGCCATTCTCCGAAGAAGATCTTCACAGAACTCGCAGGTTTCCATTGGTAACTGGGGGGGATTTGTCAGTCTCTGGAGGCAGATCGCATTGGACTACAGGTAGATTCGAGAACACGCGACAAGTGATAGAGAAGGTAAGGCAGACAATAGCCGGGTATAAATGCTGAGAATTCGCGGGCGAAAGTTCGTACGTGCGACCCTATAGGAAAGAAGTTGGGATGTAAAGAAGGAGGAATAGTCAAAGGCGAGATGAGCATGCAGAGCGTGGGATCTTGATGACGCAAATTCAAATCAGCAGCAGACACATCAGCCAGGCGGCGCGGTTTCATAGTGGGTATTGCTTGGGGTTTGCTTCTCACGTTTTTCTCTGAGTTCAGTAGTAATAACTCAAGCGCCCCACCCACTGCAAGACCATCCATGGATGGATGTTAGGTGGTCGGGTTTAAGTGGCTTGGCAGAGCATTTCTCTCCTCCAAGGACCCCCACCTACCGCCAATACATCACAACCAGCACCACGATGTTGCAGCCCCGGATATCATCCCAAATCCGCCCAATTATCTTCGCCTTTCCCCGAATATGCACGCAATGCCGTTCGGGCGCCCTCCAACCCCACAAGTTCCGCACCTTCACCTCTGCACCCGCCCTCCGGGCCGCTTCCACGAAAGATGACGAACCCGAATTCATCCCCAGAACCCTCGGTCGCCCAATTGGTTTCCCAGAACCTCCATCCGCTGGCATCCAACTATTCCCCACCCGCTCCTCCAAGCCTTCCACACCCGAGCCCTTGAGGTCGCGCACCACCTGGAAAGAATCGTTCAAACAGCGCAACCTCGAAAAGCGCAAAGTCCTGGTAGAAAAATGGGGCAAGAGCTATTTCGCTGACTTCAAAAACATTCGGAAGTACCGAGATGGCAAGACGTTTATGGCGAACCAGCGCATCTTTCGACGGGACGCAAGCTTGTATTTTCCGAACTTCGTGGGGGAGACGCTGCAGAAGGGAGTGGCGGCTAAAGGTACAACGGAGGTGTTGCGGGGAAAAGTCAGCGTGGTGAATGTGTATAGTAGTCGTTGGGGCGAGATGCAGGTGCAGACGTTTACGGGGAAGACTGCGAATCCAGAGTTGCATGGGATGCTGAGGGAGCATAAGGAGGTGGCGCAGATGGTGGATGTGAATATTGAAGAGAATCCAGGGAAGGCCTGGATTGTCAAGTTCCTGATGTGGAAATTGAGACAGCAGAAGAGTGAGGAGGAGCAGGGGAGATACTTCTTGGTCCGAAGTGGAGTCACTGATTACCTGAGAGAGACGATTGGGCTGTTGAATGGCAGGGTTGGTTACGTGTATCTGGTGGATCAAGATTGCAAGATTCGGTGGGCTGGAAGTGCGAACGCCGAGGGACAAGAGATGGAGTACCTCAACAAGGGCGTCACGAGGCTGATTGAAGACCACAAGAAGGAGAACTCGTCGCGACCAAAGGCGATTGCTGACGTCGAAGAGGAGCTTGAAGCACAGGCAATAAATGCCGGCGCCTCATAAGTGATAACCACGACGAACAAAAGGGATCCGGCGACCGAAGGTGATATGATGAGACGACTGATTGTAACAATCTGCTACGAATATGTAGGTTTATTGTAAGGGTAATTGTACAAACACCAAGGAGGCAACAAGCACCACCCAAAAGGCTTATAGAGATGCCAGACCAATGTAATACCATTTGGATATCCGAGACCCTTCCAACGCCGTGCTCCGTTTCCGTGGTCCCCATTTTACCTGAACCATAATAGCATCAAAAAGCAAAATGCGATGAAGCTTCCCAGTATAATGCCATCCCGCCTCTTCTTCGCTCCTATCCGACCAATAAGGCTATTTATCCCTGGGACTTGACTCGCAGCGCCGACAATCCTTCTGTTGATACTCGCTAGAGTCTCCCGTTGTAGACCGAAGTTCTCATTGACAGCGTATGCCTGACTGAGGACACTGTCCGCCATCGTATGCGAGTTGTCGATGCGCCGGCGCTCGTCGAGCATGTAGTCGGCTTCTGCTGCGCCGGGATTTGATGATCGGTATGCATCGATATCGGAGCGAACGTTGGAGAGGAGGTTCGCTTTGTTTCGCGCATCGGTGATTGCGGATTTTAGTCTGCTAAGCTCTCGTCGATGATCTTGCAGCAGCTCGCGATGGCGGACGAGGTTGTTTTGTCGGACGGCGGAAGCGCTCACGGCGGACTCGGAGTCGAGCAGGCGGTTGAGTTGTGAGACCAGTCCTTCCCTCTAATGCGGAGATGGTCAACCAGGGTCCAGTGCACCAATGACCGGGGTAGGAGGCTACCTTTTCGAGTATATCGTGAAGTTGTGACTCTGTTCGAAGCTCTTCTTCCGCGGGCTTCACGGGGATGTTCGTCATAGAGGCATATTGTGAATACGTGTGGAACAGCGCTTCTGTCTGGACACACCTCGTTAGTATGACGACGCCGAACTTCCGCAGATGCAACTCGGCATACCTGTGTCTCGAGCGCTCTAGCTTGCTGACGCAGCTGTGCCCACCCGCCACCAGTTGAAGACATGGCGGATTCGCAGTGAGTAAATAGGAAAGAACAAAGACAAGTGAAGTGTCAAGTGCTGCCTTTTGGTGTCGTGAGACGGCTGCCCTTGCAGGACACGGATACCAGTGACACGCATGCCAAGGACTGCACGGACCACAACATCGGAGCCCGGAGCGAGGATTTTCCGTAAGCGAGCCCACGCTTGGCTCCGATTTTCTGAACTTCACAAAGTCTTGTGAGCAACGACACGCTATTGCCAACATCGACACCTCCCGGACGGACGATACGACACTTACAAAATGGTACGTCTTATTGCTGTGTTTGTTTCGGGGAGCCATTATATGGCGTGCTCGACAATCTCGCGGTCGTGGGTGGGCGAGGTGGCTCCCTTCACCTTGACGTCGGGCTCGTGCCATGTCCCCTCGAGACCTGTATCAAGCCCTGGTAGCAAATGCTAATATAAAGTGTATAGGCGTCCAAAGTTGTATGTTCACCTCGAAGACCGCACATCGCATCCCGCACGATTGAAACTTACAACCACTGTAGAAAGCCGGCCAGTTGTGGAGCAAGTCGAAGGAGGATCTGAACACCCAGTTGTTGGAGCTGAAATCGTGGGTCAATCGACAGGAAAAACAGAGCCTATGGGAAATGGAACGGCTGACGCATCTGAAGGGAATTGATCCAGCTAAGGACCAGCAAGATCGCCGGCGGAGCTTCCACCAAGCTCACCCGCATCCATGATGTCAGGAAGGGTGTACGTACACGCGAGAGGAACCCAAATTGTTCATTTAGCTGATGTGGTGGCAGATTGCTCGCGTTCTCACAGTCATCAACGCCAACCAGCGCGCACAACTGAGGTATGGCAGAACCACAACATTTGGCAAGCATTGGCTAACTTCGCGATAGACTCTTCTACAAGAACAAGAAGTTTGTACCCACACATTCATGTGCCAGTCTTAGTCCATTCACAACTTATCCTAACAAAACCTAGGTACACCCCATTGGACCTCCGACCCAAGACCACCCGCGCCATGCGACGACGGCTCACCAAGCACGAGTCTTCGCTCGTGACGGAGAAGCAAAAGAAGAAGCAGACCCATTTCCCTCAGCGAAAGTACGCCGTCAAGGCATAGACGGGCGTCCTGGTTCTCCTTTTTCTTTTACTCTCGGTCTCACGAAGCATTGCATTGCCGGGGCTTTCCAATAGCACTCACCCAATGTACCCTTATACACCATCCTAAAAAGGCCCAGCCGAATCAATTCCCTAGGTGGACGACGACGGATGGGATCGGATTGAGCTGGTGTGATGTGGCAGCTGGCGATTGATGGGCATGGGCGATCTTCACGGAATTGGGTTGGCGTCCATATCAAGAGAATATGAATCAAAAATTTCATCATTTGCCCCGTGCTTTGTGAACGCTCTGCTGCGTAGACGTATTAACGTGAATGTGAACGGGCTTTGACCCCTGCTAGCTACGTTACATTTAAACACTGAGAAAGCCAACCATTCACCATAGCATACACGTACAGAACGGAGATCTCGGTTGCGAAGTCCATTCTGATGAGAAATATCTTGAAAATATGACATTCCTACAGACCTGAGCGACCTTTTCCAAGCTCAAAGCTGCTTAGTCGATATATACTAGGGAGCCCATACGCTCGCTCGCTTTTCCCTACGTATATCCTATCCGTGAATCCGTATAGACAACAAAAAAGGTATCCTAAGCCGCAATCCATTCCTTATAGTCGGCGGGGTCCTGCACCCTCACACCTACCATATCCTCTCTGATGCCCAGAATCCCGACTCTCCCAATTTTGACGCCATCGTCAGAAGCGGCATCCACTTTCCATCCAGCCGTAAGCTTCTTCAGCTCGATGTGAACAGATTGCTTGTCCTCTACCAATAATACAATAGCATCGTAGCCACCAGCCCCCGGCACGACGCCGCCGATGACACCAGGGATGTTGGAACACGCATCCAGCAACGCAGTCTGCTGAGGCGGCTCGATAGGGACCTTGGACGCAACACTCATCTTGCGAATCAAGCCCCTGTTCGCTTTTATAATCTCCCTGAGCTTCGCGTACTTATCCCCCGGCCCAGCATCCTCCGTCGCCAACCTCGTCAACTCCCTCGCAAGCTCCTCATTCCCCCGCTGCAACGCCTTCCATATCTCGTCCGCCTCCTCCATATTCTCCTTCCGCCACGCCAGCACCTGCTTCACCATGCCAGGCGTCTCGCTCCCGCAGTCGACGTCGCACATCACCAGCCGCAGCCCCGCCGGCATCTTGATGGCAGACTTCTGGATCTCCGTGTCCCAGACGTGCTCGCTGTCCTCGACGAGCACTTTCAGCTTCGTCGCGAACTGCGGGGTCCCTGGGTCGGGTGCGGAGGAGAGAATGGAGGGTGAGAAGCGTCGGTATAGACAGGAGCCGTAGACGGCGCTGGCGATGTCGAATCCGGAGCCGACTTTCCCCTGCGCGGCGCAGTGGCTTGCTTGCGCGAGGTTGTGTAGGATGCGCAGGGAGGAGTCTGAAGAGAGGTCGAAGATAGATTTTGGGAGGTAGTGCGAGAGGAGCGCGGCTGTGAAGGAGGTTACGAGGGCGGCGGAGGAGCCAAGTCCGGTTTTGTGCGCGTGGTGGAGTGGCACATCGTAGGCATGGAAGGGGGTGGTGGGGGAGGGCGGGTGGCCGTGGTTGGAGTAGTAGGATGATGAGGCTAGGATAGAAATTTGAGAGGGTTGGATTAGGTGGTGTGGGACGTGCGAGGATATATAGGTTAGGGCGTAAGTGAGGGATGTTTGGATGAAGGGGTTCCGGTTTAGAGGGAGGTCGTGGGATCTGGGAAGGAGGGGTGGTTAATATGATGTTGAATAAACATATGGAGTTTTGAAATTTGCATAGCGTAGCCTGGAGAGATTGGATAGAAAGGAATTGCACGACTTGATATGAATAAAAAAAATGGTACGATTTGCTTGGAACCAGAACTGAAAATGGTCAGATAGGCTTGTGGAACAGAACTACATGCCCGGGGGTCTAAGATGTGTCGGCTCTATGTCTCGACTCTATGATTGAGCACGATTGGCGGCACCATGCAATAGAGTCTCGACATCTTACATCAAATACGATTGGTAGAACCATGCAAGCCGCAGATGAGGCTGCCGAAGTGACATGGACGTGTACTTCGGATAGTGGTGCCAAGCTAGATATCGGAAGCGCAGGGAGGAGCAATTGAAGAAGCAAAGAGGCGAAAATAAGGTTACCAATTAGAATTGAGCAAGGAAATTTTCCAATGCAATGCATGAATTGCAGAAGAGCGGTAAGCATCAACCCTCGGGTAAGGGCATTGGAGATCGCACAAAGAATTTCAGAAATTTCAAGATCATGCCATATAAGAATCCAAAAATCAACGGACAGCGACGAGAAGGGAAATGCCACTCACGCCCGCAACTGAGTGACGCCGATTCCCCCGTCTTGCTCGGTCAAGCGATATCCATATTCCCAGGTGGCCTCTTTGAACTGGGGCGAGCGCACAATGATTTCTGACAGGGTGACGCCGCTGTTGGTCTGAATTGGCTCGATGCAGACGTGGATGCGGGCGTCAAGGCCAAAGACCAGAGCGGTGTAGTTGCGGTCTAGCACGAGGTAGCCCCCCGCCAGAAAGACCTTGCCCGGGGCCGACACGGCCTTGGGGGAGAGAGGAGTCATCGAAGCAACTTGCTGTCGTTCTGATAGAGCGGCGGGATGTAGATGTTCGATTTGGAGGGCAGATCGCTGGTGTGGCTGCTCGGTTCGGCGATGCCGCTTTTGCGCCGAGGCCGCTGGTGTTCACTGGCGTGGCGGCGAGCTGCCGCGCTGTGCAGGGCTCTACGCAGAACCTGCAAGGGCTCGTGACCAGATGTACCCGCGGCCACCGGCCTCCAGCTGCTCCTGAACTGCCCGAAGCCAGCGCGCGGCCGCCGTCATTTGCACGTGCGCAGCAGCGCGGAACGGGCTGGCTTCGTCTCCGCCCGTCTCCAGGGCGGGCGCGCACACGACGTTTGATACAGTACATACTGTACAAGTAATGCGGCCGGTCGAGGCTGGCGCGCGCCGCTTCGCCCGCATCTCGTCCTGGGCCGGGCATCGACGCTGCGAACGCTGCGAAAGCTTCTTTGGCGCAGGCGCAAGGCGGGGTGCAGCAAGGCCTGGCAGCGAGACGGCGTCCATCCCGTCGATTTATCGTGCACTCGATGACTCTTCGAAGTGCTCATGCCCCTGATCCGCCGTGTCGCTGTTCCGCCGTCGCCGACGCCCATAACTCCGGAAAGCCGAGCACCAAGGCCGCCAGGCCCAGCCAACGAGGGCCGACTGCGCGCTTTTTGCTAGGCCCGCCACGGAAAGGCGCAGTCAGCGCGAGAGAATATGCCGGGATGCCACTGTATCGCTAGCCTGCAATTTACTGCGAGAAGATTCTTGGAGTCGTCACCACGCACTGTGGGCGCCAGGCTTCCTTTTCTTCGCCCGTCTGCCGTGTGCAAGCTGTACATCCTGCATCTCTCAGGCCAGCTTGTCCTTTCCGCCCATAATTTCCCCCATCCCTTCGAAACTGATTAACCACCACTCCACGGAACATCGGACGCAAGAGAAGAAGCCTCGCAAGCTTCATTCACGCCCAGCCTCCCCCACCACCGTACCTTTTAAATACCCCGTCCAGCGCGTTCTTTGGCGGCCATAGTCGTCAAATGAACCTGCAACATCGACGCGCCTTGAGAATAATAGTAGGCACCGCCCATTCCGCGCCGACCCAGGCCATATCACGGGAGTATACTGACCGTCCGCCACAGTCTCACCCTTCGAATTTGAAGGGTTCGTCAATCTCCTAAATGGTCTTTAAGAGCTTCCATCTCGCGCGCCAGAGTCTTGCCAAGGGCTTCACACACGGTTATGCTCAGTCGGTCGTCGCTGGTGTCTCGCAGAACAACCCGCTAGCCACCTTCCACAACGATCGATTCCGCAAACCCGGCGCGCAGAAACAGCAACATGCTCTCGCTTCCAATTCCACCACGGCGGCTGTCAAGGCGGCCACCCACGAACACCAGGACTCGGGTTTAGCCGCCTACTACGCCGCGTGGCAGAAGCACCAACGCGTCGAGGAGAAGGAATGGTCCCAGTTCCAATTCCGAAAGCTCATTGAGTGGAAGCCTCAATCGGCCGTCCCCAAGAAAGACGCCGAAGCAAAGGATGCGGCCGTAGCTGTCGAGGAGTCGGCGGAGCCTGTGCCGGCACGTGCCGGTGTCAGCCGCGCATACAGCACAAGCACCGTCGATGACTTCAAGAAGGTTGTGGGCGATGGAAAGGCGGAGGAAATCGCACTTGCGCAAGTTGATGAGGCCATTGCGCAAGAGGCCGCCAAATTCAGGGCCGAGGCTGCGATTGCGGCTAAGCCGACTGAGCAGGTAAACCTGTCTCCAGTAGAAGAGGCACGTTCAGAGTCACCCGCCACCGTTTCGGATACCCTCGTCGATTCCACCACCCTAAGCCGCACCGATTCGACTTTCGCCACGAGCCCCAGGTCTGACGTCGACCCTTATACGAAGCAGCTTCAAAAGCTCGCGGAGCAGCACCATTATGCCGAGATTCCAGCCATCTTCGAGTCGATGCTGGTCTCGGGTACTAAGCCCTCTGTGTCGTCATACAATGCGCTTTTGTCTGCAGCAATCAATCTTCCCAGGGCCAAGCATCAGGTCGTCCCCAAGGCTTTGGATGTCTATTCCGATATGCTCCGCCGTCGGGTCGTTCCTGATATCGCAACCTATACTTCACTCATCGAGCTTCTTTCTGTACGATCATTGGAAGTGGTTTCTATGAGGCAAAGCCTGGAAGAAAAGCGTGTTCGATATGGTGGTCTAGAAGAGGAGGGCAGGTTCATGCTTCATTCCAACGAAACCGAGTTCGATATCTTGTGCGAGGACGGATCCCTCTCGATTGCTGTCAAGCTCTTCGATGCAGCCGTCTCTGCTGAAGCCAACCGTTTCCTCCCTGAGAAGACCTACCGTCTGCTGGTTACTGCTTGCGCTGAAGGCGACCGCGTGGAGGACATGGTACGAATCTATGCCCACATGGAGTCCAGAAATGTTACTCCAGCAGCGGATATGTTCGTACCTATGATTCACGCCTTTGGCAAGATCGGCGACTTGAAGAGCGCTGTCGAGTGCTACGATGAGTATAAAGCATTGGCGATTTCCAACGACAAGGGTGAGGTCAACTTGGCGAGGAGGGACAACGACGTTTACGCTGCTTTGATCAAGGCCTACACGACTTGCGACCGAACCGAGGGTGGAAAAAAGTTCCTGACCAAAATCGAGAATACTCTTGCTGCTCCAGAGGAAGTCACCTCTGTCCGGGATATTGTCAGCTTAAAGGCGTTTCTGCCGGAATGGCTGAATAATGGGTTGTTCCAGGAAGCGTTCGTGCACGCAACCGAGCTTCTCAGTCCACAAGCACGCCACCTTGCCATGGCTGCTATATGTATCAAGGCTGCTGACAGAAACGTCATGGATGTCGCGACCGAAGCGTTCGATGCTCTCCCCGCCGAATCCGACTTGTCTCGTCCTGCTATGGCCATGGGCGCAATGCATATCCGCAACGGGAACATCGAAGCCGCCGACATTTTCTGGAGAATGCTGGAGCTGTCGCCGACGAAACCAGATTTCATCGAACCCACTGCCATGCACAGCATTGCGCTAATTGGAAGCGGCCACGCCGAACAGGGTCTGCGCCAGGGACGCCAGATGTTCGCTCGCATTCGAGACTCCCAGGCTGCCTCGGATCGAGCCAAGATGGACATTGTCGAACACATCGATGAGGCTATCGAGGTTATTGGCCACTTCATGATTAGGCGATCCATCATGCTCCCTCCTCGGGCCAGCATGGAGTTAATGTGGTCGATGATCGAGAACGGCGGTCTTGTCACTCCGGTTGCCCACCACTTGCTCGCGGGCATGGGTCCCGAGACAATCGTCCAGCTGAGCTTCGAGGATATCACTCTACTTATGCAGGTACAATCTGGCATCATTTTGAGCGCTGCGGAAGTCGATGTCTCTCATGCTGCTCGCTTCGCCCATTTGGTGGATGTCATCGCTTCCACTGGGTCCCCAGTTTCGAAATCTACGTCCACTCTTGTTGAAAAGGTCCTTGTCAAGCTCGATCGCGGCGATCTCCAGCATCGATGGTACAACTACAAGCATCCTGCGCCCGAACAAATCTACTCGCCTGTTTCGTTTGCTGCGTATCCTCCCCAATCGGCACCCATCCCTGTGGCCCCTACCTTCGAGGACTCTTTCGATCCGTATGCTGCTACGACCGACAACAAGGGTTCCGTAACGATCACCGAGTTGCTTGAGAAGACTCACGGCAGATCCGCATCGCATCTGAACGAGGCCTTGATGAAGTTCAAGAACATGCGACGCGCAGGACGGCATCCCCGATTCTTCACATACGCCAAGCTCATCAACGCCGCCGCAAAGGAAGACCGCCTGAACCTTGCTCATGATATTTTGAACCTCGCCAAGCAGGACGTGCCACTACTTCCCCAATATCGCATTGTCCGTTATGGTTGGGTCACCATCTTGGATGCCATGGTTGCTGCTTGTCTCACCACCGGTCAACGCGGTCTTGCTGCTCAATACCACCAGGATCTTCTTGATATGGGCGCTGCTCCTTCAGCCAACACATTCGGTCTCTACATCACCACGCTCAAGGAATCTACCAAGACATTCGATGAAGCGACGGAAGCCGTAAAAATCTTCCTTCGTGCAAAGTCTGAGGGTGTCGAGCCATCGTCTTTCCTCTACAACGCACTCATCGGCAAACTTGGAAAGGCTCGCCGGATCGACGATTGCCTTTTCTATTTCTCTGAGATGCGAAATCTGGGTATCCGACCAACCAGCGTCACCTACGGTACAATCGTGAATGCTTTGTGCAGGGTCAGTGATGAAAAGTTTGCGGAAGAGCTGTTCGAAGAGATGGAGAGCATGCCAAACTATAAGCCCAGGCCCGCTCCCTACCACAGCATGATGCAATTCTTCCTGACCACAAAGCGGGATCGCAGCAAGGTGCTCACGTACTACGAGCGCATGCGATCAAAGCGCATTGAACCTACCACGCACACATACAAACTCCTCATCGACACCTACGCTACCCTGGAGCCGGTTGACATGGAAGCCGCAGAAAAGGTTCTCGAACAAATCCGTCAAGCTGGTGCCGTCCCGGAGGCCGTACACTACTCATCGCTGATCCACGCCAAAGGCTGTGTCCTTCACGACATGGAGGGTGCTCGCAAGCTTTTCGACGAAGTTCTTGCCGATATCCGTATTCGCCCGCAAGCTTGTCTGTACCAAGCTCTCTTCGAGGCCATGGTCGCAAACCACCAGATTTCGGACACGGAATCTATTCTCGCATCCATGAAGTCCCGCGGCGTCGAAATGACACCTTACATTGCAAACTCGTTGATCCATGGCTGGGCTCTTGCTCACGACATCGGAAAGGCGAAAGCCATCTACGACTCTGTCCACAAGGAGAAGCGCGAGCCTAGCACTTACGAAGCCATGACACGTGCGTTCATGGCAGTGGAGGATCGGGCCAGTGCCATGGCAGTTGTCAACGAGGGACTGTCGCGAGGATACCCAGCTGCTGTTGCTGGCAAGATCCTAGAGTTGGTGGGCGGTGGCCGACCGCCTGTCGCCAACGAGGTTTCTTCTCCGGCTGTCTAAAGGGTGGATCATCATCTACCGGTAATATCTCACATTGGGCTATAGAATGGGTGGAAACATTTCTTCTTCCTTTTCCTTTTGTTTCTACAATTCTCCTTTGTCATGACCCTTAGATCTCTTAATGCCCCTGCCCAAACGACACGTTTCGGCGCAGCTGGGCACTTTCTTTCCTCTATCCCAAACAACATGGCAGTTCGGGTCTGAAAATGTCGCTTTTGCAGATGCGAATTACGATTTTCTTATTGTAGAAGCGGCCGGCGTTTTTGGGTCGGGCCGGAACTCGGTCGATATCCCATCAGCGTATTCGCGAGGCCAGGCGGGCGGCGTTTTATGTGTCGCTTGTCGGTTTCACGATTATGACTTGGTGCGGTTGGGCGATGGCGTATTTGGGGCATTGTGGATTGCATTTGGTTCGAGTTGTAGCAATCGTTGAGTCGGTGCGTAGTGTGTACAATACCCTGGATATACCATCTCCTCTCTAGACATGGACGACATTGTTCGTCTTGCGGATGCATGCGTTTGCCTCGGAGGGAGGTGAATGGGACCCGTGCAATTATATAATTCAGGAAGCATGAATAAAAACGCTGTAATATTATTCTTTGAGGCTCTGGAACCAGTGACGTAATAACATACTCTAGGGCGTCGTTTGGGCGTTGCGGGAGAATGACTTGTTGGCTTCTGCTCTCGTGCGTGGGTTTCAAGCCTCCTCTCACCTTCAGCCTTACTCGTGAGGGAAGCACTCGAGGGCGCTAGAAATTGCAGTGCACGACTAGGCTGGTGGCGGACCTCTCGAAACCACATCTGGGTAGTGGGCGGACTCCGCCAACAGAAATCGTTTGGTTGTGTTGCAATCAGCTTTAATTTCGAGCTGGCCGTTGATACAGGTAGCTCTGAGACTTAGGTTGCAGTAACAGGCTTCATTGCACGAGTGGTAAAGCAAGCCTAACGCCAGGCAATAGTTCGAATCCCCACGCCGATCAGTACTAGACTGTACCTTCCCCAATATCTCGAGTCTTACAGCAAGAGCGCACGATGAATCGTCTACCCCAGCCGCAGGATTAGTATCGAGACGAACGGATTCGGGGATACGGGAAGATGGGGTTTGATATTCTTTCCCCCGCCACTCATCACTGGTCCCAAGTGCCACACCCTTATAATCTGATTCTAATATCTTGGCTCCTGATTCAGAATTGACGGATTGTGATGCGTTGGCGTTAGTTCATGACTCCGAATTAGCTAGCGGTTTGTGGGCAGCTCGTACCACATAGTGAGGGGTACTAATGTCCATTTTTGGATTCTTGAGTCGCATATTTGGAAGCAGGATGGAATGGTGGAAATATGGTTGGATGTGATCATCTATTCCATAACTTATTGTTCCCTTCCGGTACCAAAAATTTATACAGACAGATCTTTGTCTGCAGCCAACTCCCCGGTGAATCAGTCACCTCTCTCTCGCCTTAACTATCTCCCACAGTACCGTACTAACTGACGAGAAGATATTGTAGCCATGGCCTGTGGATACAAACCTGTTGGCTGAACTTCCATAGCCTGTTGCTAGAGCAGGAACTCAGGAACTGTGGCTCCAAGGTTGACCTATTGCATGCCTCAGTGACTGCGGTTCTTTCCGCACGGGCTACAATAGAAAGGCCCCACCGTGAGCGTCGTGGGTGCCATGAGTACCGAAGCCTTGCTGTTCCTTGATTTGGTGTGCATCGTTGCAAAAGGGTCCAAGGCAGGTCCTCCCGCACACCCCATGTCTCGGAACATGCCCGTGGGGCTTAAGCGGAGAAAAATGCTAGACCCACTTGAGGAATGGATAAATTCACGTGGCTCCCATTGCCGCCTAGCTAGCAGCCGCCGTCTTGCCGAAAGACGTGCCATATATATACGCGGGTACCCACCTTATTGAAGACTAAGTTTAGACAGCCTCGTCGAGAGAATAATAGGGTCCCAGCCTTGCAGTAATCTGATATGTGGCGTTCGTAAGTGAATAGCGAATGGTGTGGCTCGTGCACGCTGATCGCTGCTTGCGCTTTCCCTCGACTTTGCTCAGCACAACCCCTTTTCGCGTCAACTTTCCTGCCCAGATGTGATCGACGATCTGTAGCAAAGTTGCCCAATCTTCGGGTCGGGTCTCAATACGATAGGAGCACAGTCAAGCGTCCACTTCCGTCTTCAATTACTCGGATGCTTGCGTCTAAAACCTCGACTGCGGCTCCAACGGCACTGTCGGGCACCTTTTGCCACTTTCTGGGGAAACACTGCCGAAAAGCGTGAGTGGTCCCCGAATCCAGCTTATCTCGACAATGTGGTTACTTTCCAAGATTGGCTGATCGGGTTAGCCTGGCCTTTGAGTCTGATGCTCGCTCTAGAACGACGATGCTCCCAAAACAACAGTTGACCCTAGCAATGGGAGACTCTTTTGTTTGCGGCTCACCACATGCAGGTACCAATCGAACTCATTGATCGAACTACTGTCGAACACTCTCTTCCTATTTCCATGTCTTCAGTTTCTGTTTTCAGGAGTGGAGGTCTCAACGCCGTTGTGACGGACCGACTACTGAGTCATCGCCGTTGTCGACGCCCAATTATGCGGCAGATAGCGACACATCTCCCGTCTCCGATCATTCCGGTTGCCTGTCGCAAGTCGAGTTGAATTACGAGTAATAAGCTACCTTCGCTTCCCCGCGGGGCCGTAACAGCTAGCTCAACGCGTAAACATGATTTTCTGCAACGCTATGAATCCCCCGACCCTCACACATCACTACCCCATCCTACGCTTCCCATTAATGGCGTAGGCGGATTCCATGACCAATCTTGGCCCTCCCCCGCAGGATCACAGACTGCTCTCACCCGCAATCCGCGCTGGCGGGTTATCTTTCAGAGACCAGGGTCTTTAGCTAGGTTTCTGGAAGGACTTCCTAACTCCGCGGCCAATGGTAGCAAATGATCATCTGAATCCAAGAAGGGGGTCGAGGAAGTACAAAGTGTCTCGTCTTGACAGCTGCCCCCAGCTCTCTTTGTTATCGATCTGGATCTTCACTTCCATTTATTGCAGAGCCTCCACGTCCCTCCATATTCCGATGTGATCTACATTCTCGTCCATCTATCTCATTCTACATAACCGTCGTTGGATTGATTTATCGTCTTGTTTAGTGTCCTCTCTCAGACAACGACTGTCCCGACTATCCATTCCTTGCTGTTGAGATGGCAGCCGCAACACCGGAGCAGATGGCGACTTGGCCAGAGCCCAATTTCACAAATCCAGAAACTCGAGGCCCCATTGTGGTTGGACTGACAGTATCGACGGTGGTTCTCGTCATCATTTTCGTAGTCGCACGATTCTATGGACGAGGCGTTTTGAGAAATGTATTGGGCATAGACGACTGGATGATGGGGATTGCAGCAGTATGGATGCGAATCGTGGCGATACGGAGTTGAGCTAATCAAGCTTTCAAGATCCTTTCATTCCCTGAGTCGGCGATAGCCCTGGTCTCGCTGAGATACGGACTGGGCTTGCACATGTGGGATATCAAAGCAGAATGGGCAGGCCCATATTACAAGGTACGGCTTAGATCGAGGGGTGCAATTCTGACACTACTCCCCCCTTCCCACTCTCGAAAGCCTGCTCCCTCGACACTCTGCGACACAAAGGCAGTATCTTGCCCCATTATGGTGTAGTCTCAGAGTAGCGAAAGCTAGTGCTAAATGGGAATCAGACAGTGTCTAAATTGAGCCCCAAAGCAACATGTGCTCCAAGAACTCCTGGCTAACTATGCCAAGATGGCTTTTGCCGCCGATATGTTGTTTCCCATCTCTTGCTCCTTGACGAAGATATCCTTGTGCTTGACGTATCTTCGACTCTTCCCTTCGCGATCCAACAAAATCTTTTGCTGGACACTGACCGTATTCGTGACACTGTACACGGTGGCATGCATATTCCTCATGCTCTTTCAGTGAGTTCAGCCCGTCGATAGTCATGGTCTGAGGATTTACAAGCGAAGGTGTACCCCGATCCGAGGCTATTGGGATGCCTCAGCGAAGCAACACTGCATTAATTTGCGCCCGACTCTCGTGTCGATCGCAGCACTTAACAGCCTAAGCGACTTCTTGATCTACCTGTAAGTGCTGATGAGAAGTAAGTTAGATGCTCGCTGACGGATATAGATGGCCTGCGAAACCGCTTTGGAGTCTTCAATTACCTTTGAAGCAGCGACTTGGACTTATATCCATATTCACTATGGGATGTACCGTCTGTGTGGCAGGCATCTGTAGAATGTACTATCTGGAGTTCTACTTTGAATCCTTCGATCTCTACTGTAAGCGATGCCTTACCGCTCAACCCCCACAGTATATAGCTAACCCGTTACAGGGAACGCAGCCATCATCTACGCAGTGTAAGCTCAATTTGCTCTACTGCTTACAAATATCAGCACCCAACACTGACACGAATACAGCATGTCCATAGAAATGAACCTCGGAATCATCTGCGGCTGCATGTCCGGCGTCAAGCCCGTCCTCGCGGTCCTCTTCCCCCGCCTCTTCACCTCGTCCTCCAGGACCAATACCGGGCCTACCCATCAAGGCCGCAGCAGGCATCCCGAGTCCTTCCCCTTCCAACCTCTTTCCGACGCTTCGAATCTCAGTAATGCGCAGCCCAAGAAGCTAGAGCATGCGGTTAGTGTAGAGAGGATTGAGAGGCTGAGTCGTGGGGATAATGGTAGAGATCGTCAGGCTTATGCATGGGCGAGTTCGGACGGTGCTACGGATAAGGATGCCGGGCGCGACGTGCCGATGAATGCGATTGCAGTGAATCAAGTTGTCACTGTGAGGGCAGAGGAAAAGAGGGAAGACGTGGAGTCGCGATCGCAGAAGAGTGGGAATGGGGGTGCTGGCAGTGAGGAGTGGATTCTGGATGATGACCATGTAGCTCGCGCGGTGTAGAGGAGAGGTAGCGCAACTATACCTCGCAATCAAAACTATTGATGGGAAAACTTTTGTCCTTGCAATAGACTGGGTGACTGGCTTTTTGAACAGAGCAATATTTTTGCTGCACTCCCCTTGCTGGTGTGGCCTGGAAGAGTAGAAAGATTCTCTCTCCTGTTCACGGGAGCCTACTTCTTGTCAAGAACTTGGACGCATGATGGGATGAATGAGCACATGACCGATTCACCATGATGCCATTTCAGGAAGCCCACACCCAGAAGCGTGCTAGTCCTGCGCAAGGGTGTTTCCCGAAAGAGCGCGCAATGAGGCTCGCTCGGACCCGGAGAAACGGCACGATGACGTAGACAGCAGTTCGTGGGTGCAAGGTAGCTCCGGCTCCACCAACAAACGACTCACCTAGTTTAAATGCCCACCCCTCTGAAACAAACTTCTGTCCATTTTCTCCCACACCAGCAGACGAAACTTCATCTCTTCCAGCATCCCCAACCCATTACACCGACATACTCATACCTGCTCTCAGTTGACAGCTTAAGCCCAGCCGATCACACGCAATCATGGATGTATGTAGCGGCGCACGAGACAGATCAATGAAGCTTTCTCCAGATGCTGACGCATGGAAAGGTC
This sequence comes from Clohesyomyces aquaticus, assembly GCA_002105025.1. Classification (NCBI taxonomy): domain Eukaryota; kingdom Fungi; phylum Ascomycota; class Dothideomycetes; order Pleosporales; family Lindgomycetaceae; genus Clohesyomyces; species Clohesyomyces aquaticus. The sequence goes on from MCFA01000350.1 coordinate 27,861, forward strand.
TACTACTTCTACAGCTACTCGACGGCAGGATGGATGGGTGAGTCTCCTTCGCCCGCTTGGCCAATTGCAATTACTGACCCCGAGTGTCCCAGCGCTGCAAGCCCTCCCACTGATAGCCTCGCCTACCATGATCGTCGCACTGCTCTCTCCCGAGGTGCGCGAAGCCTCCAGTGAGTTTCCCTTCGCCGTGCCACTCACGGGGGAGGCATAAATTGTGAGAATGTATGCTACGTAAGCAGCGACTGGATCATTCTCGCAATTTATGGCCACCCTGTGACTCGTCCAACACAAGCAACTATACTGATTCGCGACTCCGCCCCTTAGCTCTCGAAGTCTACTTCAGCCGCATGCTAGGCTTCACTTTGATCACAGTCGGCGTGCTGCAAGTCCTGCTCACAGGCTCAGTGCCACTTTCCAGCCGACTGACTGAAGGTACTTGAACCCTCCCCCACCCAACCCAACCCAATCCAATCCAATCGAAGCCAATCCGGTTTTCTCTATACTAACACTTCCCCCTCCCAGCCGGTGGCACAACCACCGACTCCGACGACCCCAAGGCACCGTACGCGCTGCCCACCCTCACCATTACGGCACTGTTCCACGCCGCCTACGCCTTCTACACGTACGCCATGTGGACGCAGACGGACGTCTTCTCGTTCGGGCTCGGCACCATGGGTAGCGGCGTGCTGTTCTGTGTCGGACTGTGGTGCATTCTGTTCGCGAGCAGCGATGGCAGGATAAGTCGGAAGACGGGCGCGGATAAGCGGACGTCGGGGTTTCCATTTAAGAATAAGGAGGCGGACAAACGGAAGGGGAAGAAGGGGTTGTAAGGGCGTTTGACATGCCTGGCTTTAGCTGTGACCGGTTTTGTGGGTAGACAGGTGGCTGAAAGGGAGAGGAATCTTCTGGCTGAAGCCAGATTCCGTGGTAGGAGGGGCCGCAGCTGCATCGAGGTATTTTGGGTGAAGCCGAAAAGGCTGGGACTTGGTCAGTGTTTGTACATTACTTCGGGACCCTAAAGATCGATCCAACATCGAGGATCCACTGAATGGCCGGAGAGAAGGCGCAAAATTGCTGCGCAAATGACAATTATTACAGCTATACCTCACGAGCCGTCCAAACATCTCTGTACAGCCCAGACACGTCTCGACAGCATTGGTATCATATCAAACCACAACATTATGCAACCGCTTCCTCAGGGGGCTCATCCATCCTCACATCTATATTCTCCCCTCCTAGCTCCGTCGATGGGACCTCTCTTTCAGGCACACCCTCCCTAACATCATTCACCTCTGCCAATCTCTTGATCCATGATTTTTCCCTCCACCAAGGCAACTTGGCGTCGGTATTAGGCCTGAGCTCCAGCGCCCTACCCGGCACAACATCCTCCTCCAGCAGGCCAAAGCTCTCGGGTTCATCCAGCATGCCCATCTCTATGCGTTTCCGCTTCGTCTGCGCGAGCTCCGCTTCCATGATATTCTCTAAAATGAGCTCTTTGGCGACCCACTCCTCCTTCCGCTTCTTCTCGAGCGCCTCGGCTTCTGCGCGCAGCTGCTCACCTTCCTGTGCCGCCCAGTGAAGTTGTCTCCGCAGCAGGCGGAAGAGCTCGGGCGCGGGCAGCGAGAGCTCGTGAGGTGTGAAGTTCATGTCGGCGGGGAATTGCACCATCGTAGGAGCGTTGGGTGCGGCGAGGTCTTGCATGTACAGGACGTTGTTGTGCGAGTACTCGGAGTCTCCCGGGCCGAGCGGGGGCTGAGAAGGGGGCACTGCGCCGGCGCTGGTGGGAGGGTGCGACGACGGCGATGCGGGGGTGGAGCCTTTGTCTTGGTGGGCGCGGGCCTTGTCACCGAGGACGAGCTTCAGGCGCTGGAACTTGTTGAGTGGGTTTGAGGAGTGGTGTTTCGGGACGGGGTCGGACGGGCGCAAGGCTTCGGTTTCGTGGACGGTGCGCATGTGCTTTGCGAGCGCGTCGGAGCGCGTGAAGGAGCGGTCGCATTCTGAAAAGAGAGAAGACTGTCAGATGGCGTGGCCAATGGAGCGACCAGAGCAGCGCGCGGGTCTGGGGGCTGGCTTACCGGGCAGTGTGCAGTAAAATGGCTTTTCTCTGGTATGGCTCCGCATATGCGCTCTCAACGCATACCCGCTGGCGTGCGGAATCCCCTTTCTTGTACAATCAATCCACTCGCAACTGTACTTCTTCTGCCGCACGCCAATGTGGTCGTCGTGCAGGTGCTCGACCAGATTATCCATGTTCTCCAGATCCCCTTGATCGCAGCCTTCCCACTTGCAGAACGTAACCTGGTCCTGGCCGTAGTCGTCGTCGGCGCTCATGCCAGGGTGGTGGGGAGACGCTGGCACAGAGCCGTCTGTGTCTTCCGAGAGATCGCCAAAGTCATCGGCGGTGGGCATGATGGATGCTGGGGGATCCGATGTGGCACGAAGATTGAGCCGGGGGCGTTTGCTGGGGCGGCCAGAAGAGGTGTCGTGGTCGGGCGTGTGTTCAAAGGAGAGTCGGCGGCCTTTCACATCGTCGGCAAAGTCGTCCGAGGCATACTCGGAAAGGTCCGAGTTGGGCGAGTCCATTGTAGCGCGTGGTCAGGTGGCGTGGGGTTTCTGAGGAGGATGGCGCGAGTTAGTGAATGGGATGGCAAACGTAAAGATGGAAGGCGCGTTGGACGCTGGGGCAGGTGGCGCTCGGACCAGCCGCAGCTCACCCGTGGATAATATTCTTCGGCCGCGTCTGCAATCCTTCTCTTCTCCTCTCAACAACAAGCCTCCAGCTGCAATCGACGTTGCAATGCCACTGCAAGGTATGTCACTCCCGCAATTTCTCTACACCCTTCTTCCTGTGATGAAGCATATTCTGCAATACCGAACGGTTTCCGCAAATTAGAACTTCGCGCAAACCCGACTGTGGACCCACGAATACACTACACTTGATCTGAGCTTCTTTCAATTGTACCATCACATTTTCAGCACATTTGGAGCCCATAGAGAAGCTAACTTTGGATTTGCAACTACAGAAGCTTTCACATTTCCACTCCTCAGGGCCGTCTCGGTAGTCCCTCACCACTCACTATATTGCTGCACGGCCTTGTGATATCTGTCGCCAATGGGCGGGAACTTCTTCAGAATCTCGTCAAGAGCTGCCATATCTTCATCGGTCAGTGTCGCAGGCTTTGTGTTCTCTTCAATGCGCTCGGCGGTCGTCGCCCCGGGGATTGGAAGAATCTCCGGCAGTCCGTTTTTCTTGCTGT